>CM070790.1:6546722-6594222 GCA_036346955.1 Dipus sagitta | reverse complement strand
GCAGTGGCTGGAGGCCCTGGTGAGCCCATTCTCTCTCTCTCTCTCTCTCTCTCTCTCTCTCTCTCTCTCTCTCTCTCTCTCTTTCTGCCTTTTTCTCTCTCTCTATCTCTCTCTCTATCTTACTCTCTATATCTGCTGCTTTCTCTCTCTCATTCTCAAATAAATAAATTTTTTTTTAAAAAAAAAAAGAGTTTTAGCACATGGACATCCTGGAACTTGATCAAAATCCTCTCTCTTTACTGCCATCCCCGTTTCTCCTCCACTGTTATTGCACTGAACCTCCTGCTCTTTCCAAGTAACCTCTCTTCTATTTTGATGTTGCATTCTTTTTAAGAGAGGTTTTAATCATGTCACTCGACTAATGAGGAATGTGAGGGGTGAAATGATGACGAGGCATGTCCAAACCCATGAAACATGTTGGACTGAAGGTCAAGCTAACTGCCAGTCCCTCCTTCCAGCTGAACGTTCTTGACGTTATAGCCTTCTGCAACAGAGGGTAATGGAGCCAAAGCAAACCCCCTGCAATGGGACACTCACAGAATGAAAGCAGGAGCTGGGAAGACAGCTCTCTGTGAGTCAAAGCACTTGCTACACAAGCATGAGGACCTCCCTTTGGATTCCCAGCGCCCATGTCAAAAGCCAAGCATGGCCACAAACACCTGTAACCCCAGCACCGTGTAGGGCAGAGGACAGTCACTGGGCTCGCTGGTCAGCGGGTCTAGCTGCAAATGGCAGCTCCAGCTTCGCTGAGAGACTGACTTGAGGGAATGAAGCAGAAGAGCAAGAGAAGAGGCCATTCAGCTTGCTTCTCTGGCCTTTGCACGAATGCTCCTCAGATGTACATCCACGCATGCACATACCCACACCCCCACACACACAAAGAAGAAGGAAAAAACTAACATGAAAGTGGAGTCACGTTGGGCTGGAGACATGGCTTAGCAGTTAAGTGCTTGCCTGTGAAGCCTAAGGACCCCGGTTCAAGGCTTGTTTCCCCAGGACCCACATTAGCCAGATGCACAAGGGGGCGCACGCGTCTGGAGTTTGTTTGCAGTGGCTGGAGGCCCTGGCGCGCCCATTCTGAATCTCTCTCTCTCTCTATCTGCCTCTTTCTCTCTGTCTGTCACTCTCAAATAAGTAAATAAAATTGAACAAAAAAAGAAAAAAGAAAGTGGAGTCATGTACTCAGGAATATAGAATAATTTTAATTAATTCTGGTTCTGTTGTGAATATTGTTTTCTAAAAATAAGTGTTCTATATGATAGTTTCATAGTTGTCCTACTTTAAAATTGAAAAACCCTATCTCTAAATGCAACATTAAAGATTATCCTAAATCAACAATAAACAGTGTTCCTAAGAACTTTTGTTTTGGGTGTATGTGCCTGTGTATTCATATTGTTTTACTCATTAAGAATTTGCAAACCGAGCCAGGTATGGCAGTGCACACCTTTAATCCTAGAACTTGGGAAGCAGAAGTAGGAGGATCACCATGAGTTCAAGGCCACCCTGAGACTACGTAGTGAATTCCAGGTCAGCCTGGACTAGAGTGAAACCCTACCTCGAAAAATTGAAGAAGAGAAAAAAAAGAATTTGCAAACCGTGAACATGTTCTTTTTTTTTTTTTTTTTTAGTCACATAATAAAAACTTTAAGTTTAAAAAACAGAAAGAAAACTTTAAATTTGTGTCTGGAGTTTCTGTGTTGTGTTCATTTTGATGATGGAAATGGAAGTAGTTTTGCTGTTTCATTAACATATTATAATATATGTGATGGTTTGGTTCAGATGTCCCCCATAAACTTAGGTGTTCTGAATGCTAGGTTCCCAGCTGATGGAGATTTGGGAACTAATGCCTCCTGGAGGGAGTGTATTGTTCGGGGTGGGCTTATGGGTATTATAGCCAGTGTCCCCTTGCCAGTGTTTGGCACACTGTCCTGTTGCTATGGTCCATCTGTTGTTGGCCAGGAGGTTGATGTCCACCCTCTGCTCATGTCATGCTCATGTCTGCTCATGTTTTCCCCTGCCATCATAGAGCTTCCCCTTGAGTCTGTAAGCCAAAATGAATCTTTTATTTTCCCAAAAGCTGCTCTTGGTTGGGTGATTTCTGTCAGCAATGTGAACCTGACTGCAACAATATACATATATGTGTGTGTGTGTGTATATGTATAAAATAAACCTTACCATGGAAGTGAAAGATCTCAACAATAAGAACATTAGAACCCTGAATTAATTGAAAAAGTATGAGAAAATGGAAAGATCTCCCAAGTTCATGCTTCAGAATAATTAATATTGTGAAATCAGCCATCCTACCAAAAGTAAAAGCGTTGCAATGCCAATAAAAAATTCCAGTGATATTCTTCACAGAAATAGAAAAAAATGTAAAATTCATATGGAAGCAGACAAATACTGGCACAAAAACAGACACACAAACCAATGGAACAGAATGCAGGAGCCAGATATATATAAGTCCACACATCTATAGCCACCTGATATTTGACAATGATGTAAAAAAATACACATTGGGGAAAAGACAGTATCTTCAACCAATAGTCCTGGGAAAACTGGTCATCTACATGTAGAAGAATAAAACTAGATTTTTATGTTTCACCCTGCACACAAATTAAGTCCAAATGGATCAATGACCTCAAAATAAGACCTAAGCCAGGCGTGGTGGCACACGCCTTTAATCCCAGCACTCGGGAGGCAGAGGTAGGAGGATCGCTGTGAGTTCGAGACCACCCTGAGACTCCATAGTGAGTTCCAGGTCAGCCTGGGCTAAAGTGAGACCCTACCTCGAAAAACCAAAAAAAAAAAAAAAAAGAAAAAAAAGACCTAAAACTACTAGAGGAAAAGATATAGAGTATGTTCTAAGATATAGGTAGGAGTTTCTGAGTAGGAGTAGGACTCTGGCTGCTCTAGAAATGAGGGCAGTAATCAGCAAATAGGAGCTCATAAAATTAAAATGAAAGCCTTTAGTGAAAAGGCAGCCACAGAATGGGAGAAAAATCTTTGTCGGAAGCCGGGCGTGGTGGCGCACGCCTTTAATCCCAGCACTCGGGAGGCAGAGGTAGGAGGATCGCCGTGAGTGCGAGGCCACCCTGAGACTCCATAGTGAATTCCAGGTCAGCCTGGGCTAGAGTGAGACCCTACCTCGAAAAACCGAAAAAAAAAAAAATCTTTGTCGGCTATACTTCAAATAAGAGATTAATACCTAGAATATAAAAAGAACTCCAAAATCTAAATGTTAAGGAAATAACCCCATCAAAAAAAAAAAAAATGGGCTATGGAACTGAATAGAGAGCTCTTAAAAGAAGAAATACAGATGGCTAATAGTTGTGGTTTTTTAATATTATTTATTTAAGTGTTTAATAGCCTTAGCCATCCAGGAAAAGCAAAATAAAACCACTTTGTGATTTCATCTTATCATAGCCAGCATGGATATCATCAAGAAAACAAATGGTGGGGGGGGAGCAGCTGCTCAGAGCTGGTGCATCCATGGGGTCCCCAGAGGCTTGCAGAGGTCCTCAGCGCGAGCCTGCATGGCTGCTGGTGGTCACCCCCAAACCTTTGATTGCCACTTCCTCCCCCTAACCTTCCTGACACCATTAGATAAAGCGGACCGCATTTCCCACCAGGAATAGATGGTAAGACCCTATTGCTGAAGATTCCACATACTTGGGCTGCAAGGCCACTGAGAAATCCTGCTGGAACTGAGCTGATAACCTCCACCATGTAGACCAGCTGACAGAAAGCTGGAAGAAGCCATTCTGCATGCAGTTCAATGGGAGAAAGAGAAATCACCAGTGAAGATACTCAACAGTGGACACTGCAAGCCTTATATTTGGCCAGCCAGGCCAAATGAGCCAACGGGTGCAATAGTGGCATGTCTGTCATGGTGGAAACCAACTGCCCTCCAATTGGACTGGAGGCCCGCTCCATGGGAGGGAATACATCCCTGATACTGAAAACTTAAAACAGGGGTAAACATGAGCCCTAGGGGTATAATGTCTGCTGCTGTCTGGCTAAATGTATATACTATGCTTATCAAACTGCCCAGTAAGCACCTCTGTTAATGTTCATACCCTAATATTAATGCTACTCTCACTTTTGGTAGAGAATCTTCTCTTTCCAGATGGCAGTGACCTTGGGATGAATCAGAAGGTATCATGGTGCTGGAAAAAAGTGACCGGAGTGCTCAGTACTGCAATATCTCTATCACACCTTCCAAGGCTCAGGGTCTAATGCAGAAGAGGTAGCAGAAAGAATGTAAGAGCCAAAAGAAGGGTAGGACTCCTTACAATGTGCTCCTCCAGACACAAAATGGCCTGGATATCCCTGACCTCACAGTGCCTGACACTACCTACACAAGACCTTCATAAGAGGAGGAAAAGATCATGACATCAAAATAAAAGAGAGACTGACTAAAGTAGACCACATCTCCTGCACAGCCAGAGACCCCAGACTCAGTGGCTGAGGAACACTCCAGAGGCGCCAGACATCATCACTTCCCTCCTCACACGTGACTGATGTCCACTGGGGTCTGAGCACCACATCTTCTTTGTCCATCTGTTGATGAGCACCAGGGTGATTCCACGTCCTGGTATTATGAGCAGTTCTACAAGAAACAAGTACCTCTGTGGCATGCTGACTTAGAAGGCTTCAGGTAAATACCCAGGGGTTGACCATGAATTTATCCTAAACACGGATCTTGATGGAGGATGAAGTTGAGCCACATCCAAGGTGCCCATGGTTTAAGGACTCCTGGAAGAACAGAAAAAGAGATGGTCACCCTTTCCTCTCTCCAACGTCCTCATCATAAAGCCAACCACAAACCCAGGTCCAAGTCTTCTCAAAGCAGATTGGGTACAGTACTCACCCAGCAGGTTTCCCACCCGCTTCAGTAAGAAAACAAATTGCAAACAAAACCACCATAACCTTAGCCATGGCTATTGCAGACACCATCTTCACTAAAAGGAGAGGGCAAAATTATGATATTTAAAAAAATAGTCCAGTTCCCCTGCTTGCTGGTGTCAGGCTGACTGGGCTCTGTGCTCCTGCAGCCTGAGCAGGCCTGGGCTCCCGGGTCCTTGGTTCCTAGCTCCCCGACTCCTAGATCCCCCGCATGGGCCGATGTGTGCATCTCGTGCACAGATATGTATTTAGATATTGAAATTTGAGAGCCGGATATGCTTCTTGCTGTGAGATACCATTGCTTCTAGACTTACTCGCTGCCCAAAGCTACAGACATGTGGGTATACCCACATATACCAGCCTGTGTGAACACATATTCCTATCTTTGTTTTTTGTATCTGCCAGCGGATTAGAATGATTACAAGCTCATACTGACATCTGCAACTCTAATAAAGCACCACAGAGTGATTCCAGCCTTCTCCTCAATGGATATGCAACTTCTCACACTCACAGAAACTTGGCTCCAGGGCTGGAGAGATGGCTTAGCAGTTAAGGCGCTTGTCTGCAAAGCCGAAGGACCCAGGTTCAATTCCCCAGAACCCACTTTAGCCACATGCACAAGGGGGCACATGCATCTGGAGTTCGTTTGCAGTGGCTGAAGGACCTGGTGCGCCCATTCTCTCTCTGACTCTCTCTCTTTCTCAAATAAGTAAATAAATAAAAATATTTTTTTTTAAAAAGGTGGGAATGTGGCCTGAGGTGGCAGTGTGCATGCAGTGGGTGCAGTGTGGGAGGCACACGTGGGCCGAGTGTGACAGCGTGTGTGTGCGTGTGTATGTGCACCGTGGAGTGCAAAGTGAGTGTGTGCATCCTCCCTCGCACCCCTCTCTGAAAAAAAAAAGAAACTTGGCTCCAGTTATCTGCAATTTACTCATGTTGTCTATATATACATACACATCATATACATATATATGTGAATAATTGAATGAGTATATACCTATATATATTGCAGTTTCAGCTTTGGTAACCCATATGGAGTATAGCATCTGCAAACTCTTATATTTATTTGTCTTTAACTTTTGAGTATACAGTTAAAGCAGTTATCCAACGTTGCTTCCATCAGCTTCTTCCCCATCCACTTTCTCTAGTGAGGTTATGTCACACATTCATAATATAAGTAGATTCATTTGTCACTTGTATTCACTTCCTCCTGAGATCCCTAGGCACTCTGGTTGATTTCTGTTGAAAAATTTACATGTGGAGAAGGGAGTGTGAGGACATAGCTCAGCAGTTAGAGCGACTTGCTTTCCAAGCCTGACAACCTGAGTTCGGTCCCTCCCAGAACCCAATAAAGCCAGATGCAAAGTGGCACGTGCATCTGTAATGCCAGAGCTCCTGTGATGATGGGAGTGGAACCAGAAGAATCCAGAGCTCCCAGGCCAGCCAGGCTGGGGTTCATTTGCAGCAGCAAGCTGGCCCTCAAAGAAGGTGGAAGAAAGTCAGGCATGGTAGTGCATGCCCTTAATCCCAGCACTCAGGAAGCTAAGGTAGGAGAAACACCACAGCTCAAGGCCAGCCAGGTCTACCAAATGAGTTCCAGGTCAGCCTGAGCTAGTTTGATACCCTGCCTCAGGAAGAAAGAAAGAAAGAAAGAAAGAAAGAAAGAAAGAAAGAAAGAAAGAAAGAAAGAAAGAAAGAAAGAGGGAGGGAGGGAGGAGGGAGGGAGGGAGGGAAGGAGGGAGGAAGGAAGGAAGGAAGGAAGGAAGGAAGGAAGGAAGGAAGGAAGAAGGAGGAGGAGGAGGAAGAGTAAAAGGAGGAAGAAAGGTAGAAAAAGAGCTCAGACACCTCGCGGTTATCCTCTGACCTCAATGTATGGGCGGTAGTATGTGTGCACCCACTACCTACCCTTTCCACAAACACTCACAAATAAATAATGAATATTAAAAAAAGTAAAAGAAAACAAATGGCAGTGAGGATATGGGGAAGAGGAACCCTTATTCGCTGTTGGTGAGCATGTAAACTGGCGTAGCCACTGTAGAAATCAGTATGGAGGTTTCTTAAAAAGCTAAAAATCGCTGGGGCGTGGTGGTGCATGCCTTTAATCCCAGCACTCAGGAGGCAGAGGTAAGAGGATCGCTGTGAGTTCAAGGCCACCCTGAGACTACATAGTGACTTCCAGGTCAGCCTGGGCTAGAGTGAGACCCTACCTCAAAACAAAAAAAAAAACAAAAAACAAAAAACAAAAACAAACAAACAAAAAAGGCTAAAAATCCAGAGCTAGAAAGATGGTTCAGCAGCTAAGGCGCATGCCTGCAAAGCCTAACAACCTGGGTTCAATTCCCCAGTATCCACGTAAGCCAGATGCACAAAGTGACACAACCATCTGGAGTTTGTTGGCAGTGGCTAGTAGCCCTGGCATGCTCATCCATTATCTATCTGTCTGTCTGTCTAGCTATACCACTCCTGGGCATATACCCAAAGGACATGTTTCCTACTGCACTATCCTAAATGTCTATTAACTGATGAATGGGTAATAAAAACTATCCATTTTATTCAGCTGTAAAGAAAAATGAAATTATAAAGCTTTCAGGAAATTTCATAAAATGAGTGATGGGAAAATATAATACCAAGTGAGGTAACCCAGGCCCAGAGAGACAAAAAAAAAAAAAAAAACACGTGTTTTCTCTCATATGTGAATCCTAACTTTCAATGTTTGTATGTATGTAAATAATAGGACATAAAGGATATGTTCTGGGAAAACTGGGTAATAAAATAGGCTATGAAACTAGATAGGAGACCAAAAGAGGGGAGTAAGATATTATGAGAAAGTTGGGAGGTCATGAAATGGGGGAGGGCAGAAGAAAGGGAAGGGAAAGATAAACCTATTTTATTTGAAAAACACCATACTGAAATGTAATTCAGTGTGTGCTAATAAGGATATACTTGAGGTTTGGGGGTGTTTTTTTTTAATGTGTTTGCATTTTGATGATTAAAATGGAAATAGTTTTTGTTTCTTTATAATACAAGTGTGTTTAAATTTGAAAGTCATGTTTTGTTACAGGGAAAAAATGTATTTGGTATGCTTCTGTTGCCTGAGGTTTTATTATTAATAATTTTTAACTTAACCAGGTGTGGTGTCACACATCTTTAATCCCAGCGCTTAGGAAGCAGAGGTAGGAGGATCATCATGAGTTCGAGGCCACCCTGAGAATACAGAGTGAATTCCAGTTCAGTCAGGGCTAGAGTGAGACCCTACCTTGAAAAATCAAATAATAATAATAATAATAATAATAATAATAATAATTTTTAAGTTTTGACAACTTCCGTACATATAAATAATGTACCATGATCATAATCCCCTCCTACCACTTTCCCTTTTCCCCCTCTCAAACCTCCCCTCCACAGAATCCCTTCTTCTTTCCCATTTGTCACTCTCTTACTTTGACGTCAGCATTTTCCGCCTCCTATTATGCAGTTCTTGGGTAGGTAGCATCAGTCAGTGTGAGGTCAGAAATACCAAGGCCACTTCATGTTTGGAAGACAGTATTGTAAGCATTTGCCCCTTTCCCTTGGCTCTTACATTCTCTCTGCCACCTCTTCTGCAGTGGGCCCTGAGTCTCGGAGGGTGTGATAGAGATGTCTCACTTAGTGCTGAACACTACACTGTCACTTCTCAGTATTTGGTGACTTTTGGATCTCCCCAGTAGTCACTGCCATCTGAAAGAGAAGCTTCTCTAACCAAAAAGTGAGAGTAGCATTAATATATGGATTAATATGTGGGCATAAACATAAGTATTTAGAGAGCAATTTGCTGAGCATAATAGTTGGCCAGACAACAGTAGTAGATTTCCCTCTAGAGCTTATGATCTCCCAAGACATAGGCTTGTTTTTATTGAGGGGGTGTGGTTTCAAAGTAGGGTCTCACTCTAGCTCAGGCTGACCTGGAATTTACTATGTGATCTCAAGCTGGCCTTGAACTCATAGTGATCCTCTTACCTCTGCCTCCCAAATGCTGGGATTAAAGGTGTGTGCCACCATGCACAGTCTTTTGTTGGTGGTGGTGGTGATGGTGGTGGTGATGGTGATGGTGGTGGTATGTTGTTGCTGTTGTTTTTAAGATAGTATCTCACTCTATCCCAGGCTGATCTGGAACTCACTCTATAGTTCCAGGCTGGCCTCAAACTCACAGAGATTCCCCCTACCTCTGTGTCTCAAGTTCTAGGGTTAAAGGTATGCACCACCATAGCTGGCCATAAATGTAGGCACTGGGGATTGAACTCAGGTATTCATGACTGTAAATCAAACACGTTACCCACTTGAACAATCTCCCTTAGCTTTTCTCTTTCAGTGTTATTTACTTATTATTTACTTGCAAGCAAAGAGAAAGAATGGGCATGCCAGGACTTTCTGCCACTGAAAACAAACTCCAGATGCATGCATCACTTTGTGCATCAGGCTTTATGTGAATACCAGGGAATTGAAATTGGGCCATCAGGCTTTGCTATCAAGTGCCTGTAACCACTGAGCCATCTCTCCAGCTCCCATGGGCTTTTCATTAGGTTTTCAGTACCAGGCAGGAATTCCTTCCCATGGAATGGAACTCAAGTCCAATCAGAAAGCAGTTTTTCCCCCATAACAGGCATGCCACCATTGTATCAGTTAGTCTGGCTGGCCAGCTGTAAAGACTGCAATGTCCACTTATGGTTAACACAGTTGATGACTTTTCTCCCTCAATAGGCTGCATAAGTCTTCCAGCATCCTGACACCTAGTCAATAGAGAGGAGGTTTCCAGCTCAGCTCTGCTTGATTTCTCAGTGACCTGTAGCCTAAGCATGTGGGGTCTTCAGCAATATGGTCTTACCATCTAGTTCTGATAGGCAATCAAGAACTTTAGCAATAGCCTGTAATGTTTTAGGGGCATGAGGGACCTCTTTGCCCAACAAGTTCCTGGAAGGTACCCCACTCCTGGTAATGAAAATTTTCTAATAGCAATCTATAGCTTCTACACACAACATTATACACCTCCACAATTAGTAACCATTGATTATTAATCATGTTTAATAGCTGTGTAACTTGGAGCTTTCCTTGGTAGCAGAGACCTATGTTCCCAGCACTGGAGAGGATGAGGTAGGAAGATTATGAGTTTGAGGCCAGTCTGGGCTCCATAGCAAGACCTTATTTGAAAAAAAATAATAAAGGAGCAATATTAGTTACATTGATTACTTGGCTTCTCCAAGAACTTAACTGAAGCCATGTTCTTCGGTTAACTTTTATCCTGTATCCGCCATGAAAAAGTTCATCCCCACTCATATTGGCCAGACTGGTGTCCAGTTCAGCAATGCATACAGAACCGTTACTACCTGGAACATGTCATGAACAGATGGCCCAGGTGTTAAGTGACAAGACCATCGAGGAAGGAGATGACTCCTTCAGCACCTCCTTCTGTGAGACGGGCTGTGGCCAGGCATGTGCCCAGGGCAGCGCTTGTGGGCCTGGAACCCATGGTCATCAGTGAAGTTTGCACCGGTGCCTACTACCAGCTCTTCCACCCGAGAAGCTCACCACAGGCAAGGAAGATGCTGCCAACAACTTTGTCCGTGGGCACTATGCAACTGGCAAGGACATCATGGACCCTGTCTCAGATCCAATGTGCAAGCTGGCCGGGCAGTGCTCAGGCTTTCAGGGGGTTTTCCGAAATGTGGGTAGAGGACCTGGCTCTGGATTCATCTCCCTGCTGCTGGAATGTCTGTCTGTTGATTATGGCAAGAAGTCCAAGCTGGAGTCCTCTGTTTACTCAGGTTTCAACAGCTGTGGTTGAGCCTGAAAACTCTATCCTCACTTGTGGGAGTGAACTCTGGGAATGAACTGAAGGAAAGAGCTGTGGGAATATTTCTTATGGGCTTTACAGATAACTTTTCTGAGATTATTACAGTGAGATGCTCAATTCGTTATTCGAAACTTTCCCTAAAGTTAATCGATCTCACAACTGCGTAATCCGCCCTCTTAAAGCAATGTGGCCAGGTTTCCTCTGTGTCGGTGCACCGTTGGCCTGAACAGCGCAGTTGACCAAGATCAACAAGTTATGTTTACACATGCGGACTGATCTTCGGCTATGATCTTAAGCCCAGTTTCCTCAATAGCCAGGTTGGACTCTTGACCCAGAACAAGCGCACATGCACGAAAAGTGCTGACCATAGCACGGAAGACGTGGAGGTCAGTAACAAAGGGCCCGCAGATCTGTTGAAGACAATAGGTGGGTTTAACGTGACTCCGTGTGTGTTCTGAGACAGCAGAGACCAGCAGGTCATGCCCTGAAGTCCCTTCCTTTAACAAATGTTTAAGGATTGTCCAGACTTGAAAATTCCTTTACCCTCTGGTCAGGCAATGTTCTATCTCTTCAGGTATTACTGATTTTTGGTTTTTCAATTAAAAATGCCAAGTACTGGGCTGGAGAGATGGCTTCGTGGTTAAGGCACTTCCCTGCAAAGCCAAAGGACCAAGGATAGACTCCCCAGGACCCACATAAGCCAGATGCACAAGGTGGCACACATGTCTAGAGTTCATTTGCAGTGGCTAGAAGCCCTGGCACACCCATATATTCTCTCTCTCTCTCTCTCTCTCTCTCTCTCTCTCTCTCTTTCCCTCTCTCTCTCCCTCTCTCTTTCTGTCTCTCCTATTTCTCTCTCTCAAATAAATAAAAATAAAATATTTTTAAAAATCATTTAAAAATGCCAAATACCTGTCTACTAAAAAAAAACTGTAGCCACAGTAAGATCAGAGCGACAGTAACAGCAGATGCAGTGGGTTCAACCTTAGCTTGGACAAAATATCAAGGTGCTTTTCCTCAGGCTGCTATTAGAGGTAGCTCACCCACTCTTGGGTAAGATCCCAAGGCTTAGTGCTCTTGTTCTAGGTACTGCTATAACTAGCACTTAGTCCACTCTTGCCTAAGAAAACCCAAGAGTTAGAGTCTATAATTTCAGGGCTGCCCCCCCCCCCGCCCAACCACCACCACCACCAAATAGGGGCACTCACTACCGTGGAGTATTCTGTGTCCTCGTGGTAGACTATGATATGTGCACTAGAAACTTCAGTACTGAACACCCAACCTGAACTACCTTGTTAGCCACACTGTGCCTCCATCACTGCCTCCCTCGGATGTGATGGAATCCTTAACGTTAATCTGAGCGAGCTCCGGACCAACCCTGCCGCTGGCCACACGTGCCTCTGTCATCTCACCTGAGAAAGTGTCATGAGCAGCTTCCTGTAGCAGAGGTCACTAAGGTCTGCTTTGAGCCAGCCAACGAGATGGTGAGATGTGTCCCTCACCATGGTAAGTATAAGTCTGTTGCCTGTTGTGCATGGAGACGTACTGATAAGTACTAGTGTGCTGTGTGCTAAACACGGAGATGTACTGATAAGTACTAGTGTGCTGTGTGCTAAACACGGAGATGCAGTGATAAGTACTAGTGTACTAGTCAAAATTAGACTTTGAGTGTATACATGTGTTATGTGTGATATATTGTGTTTAGTGTGTGTAAATGTGTGTGCAGATACATAGGCCCCATATTATGTAAAATAAGTCATATACAAAGGACACGCACCATGTATTCTCTCTCCTTTCTAGATGCCTCCTTCAAAAAGCCAATCGTGGGGCTGGAGAGATGGTTCAGCAGGTAAGGCGCTTGCCTGCAAAACCTAACAACCCAGGTTCCAACCCCCAGAACCCACGTAAAGCAGGCTGCACAGTGGCACATGCAGCTGGAATTCATTTGCGGTGGCTGGAGGCCCTGGAATGCTCATTCTCTAGGTAGATGATACATAGATAGATAGATCGATAGATCGATAGATCGATAGATCGATAGATCGATAGATAGATAGATAGATGAACTGCCTCTTTCTCTCTCTCAAAAAAAAATTGTTTTGTTTTTGCTGTGTTTTTTTGTTTTGTTCTTTTGTTTTTTGAGGTAAGGTCTCGCCCTAGCTCAGGCTGATCTGGAATTCACTACATAGTCTCAGTGTGGCTTCAAATTCACAGCGATCCTCCTACCTCTGCCTCCCGAGTGCTGGGATTAAAGGCATGTGCCACCACAGCCAGCTTCAAAAAATATTTTTTAAGACAACTCTGGGGATTAGAGGATGGCTCAGTTGGTAAAGTACTTGAGCAAGCATGGAAATCAGAGTTTGGATCCCCAGCATCCACATAAATGCCAGATATGTTGGCTCACAATGCAATCCCACTTCTGGGAAGGTGGACACAAGAGGAGCTTCCTGGCTAGCTGATCTTGTCCACTAGGTGAGCTCCAGATTCAGTTGACAGAGTCTCTCAAAAAAAAAAAAAATGTGGTAAAGAATAGTAGAGGAAGGGCTGAGGAGATTGTTCAGTGGTTAAAGCACTTGCCTGCAAAGCCTAACAAGCTGGGTTCAGTTCCCCCAGAGTACCCACATGAAGCCAGATGCACAGTGGTGCACACATCTGGAGCTCATTTGCCACAGCTGGAGTCCTGAGCACACCCATTCTCTCCCTCCCTCTCTCTCTCTCTCTCTCTCTCTCTCTCTCCTCCCCATCTCTTTCTCTGCTTGCAAATAAATAAATAAACTTTTTTTAATCTTTAAAAAGAAGAAAAGGGAAAGACCCCTAACATTGACCTCTGACCTTCCCATGCATTAGCACACATGCACCAATCAGACTGTGAAAAAGTCACTGTCCGAAGCTGAGGAGGGAGAGGGAGAATGGGGAAAGACTGAAGCACAAGTACCCTGGGACACAACGGCAGAGTCCCAACGTTCTACAGCACTAGTTGCAATAACCGATTCTACACCTTATGAATAACTAAAACAGAGGAGCTGGAAGGCTCCATGCACAAAATAATAAAAGATGAAATGTTAATTGCTCTGAATTGATAACACAAGTCGCCCTACCCATTAAAGCATCACATGGCAGGCACCCATGCACAATTATGACATGCTAATCAAAAACATCTTGATGTTTAAGGAGATGGAACTGTTGGCTACCTTCATTCGATCATTGCACATTGCATAAATATTATACCCTGTATACATGTACTGAGTTACCACATTCGTAAACCTTGTATAATGGAAGTATTTTTTTAATATTTTATTTCTTTATTTATTTGAGAGAAAGAGAGAGGAAGAGGCAGAGAGAGAGAAAGAGAGAGAATGGGCACGCCAGGGCCTCCAGCCACTGCAAACGAACTCCAGACGCATGCGCCCCTTTGTGCAGCTGGCTAACGTGGGTCCTAGGGAATCGAACCTGGGTACTTAGACTTCGCAGGCAAACGCCTTAACCACTAAGCAATTTCTCGAGCCCTAATGAAAGTACTTTTACACGCTGCAGACTCATCCTCGAGTATCAACGCACGTGTGTGCACACACACTAGCTCAGTGCTGGCGGCAATGGGCAAATGGGCTCAACAAGAAGCAGCTAAACCGCATCACACAATCATCTGCGAACCGGTCAGTCTGGGGAGGCCAGCTGCACTTGCTGGGAAAGCTTAAGCTTGGAGGAGGAAGGTGGAGGTGACAGTGCTTCATAGGGGGCTTCATAGGGGGACACGGGAGAAGAGACACAGTCTACAGAAAGGACTTGGTGTGCAGTCTGTGGGCAGGTGGTGTTGGGCCCTCAAGGTCAGGTCAGAATGTCAGAGAAGCAAAGCGCAGCACGTGAGTACCTGGAAGTGGAGGGACACACTCAGGAATGCATTTGAGTGAGCGCATTTGTTGCATGTGGAGAGTGGACCGAACTGAGACTGGAGCCCAAGGGAAGTGTCCGGAACACAAGTATTCATGGCTGATAGAGTGAGTGGAGGCCAGTGGAGAGGAGCAGAGTGCACAAGGGGGACTTGGAAACAGTCAGTTTAAAAAAAAAAAAAACTTGCCATTAATGGAAATAAAGAAATAGAGGTGCTGGTCATGGTGGCACACGCCTTTAATCCCAGCACTCGGGATGCAGAGGTAGGAGAATCACCACGAGTTCGAGGCCACCCTGAGGCTACATAGTGAATTCCAGTTCAGCCTGAGCTAGAGTGAGACCCTACCATAAAAAAAAACAAAAAAAAGAAAAAAGAAAGAAAAGAAAGAAATGAGGAAGAACCTAGGTATCCCCAAAAATTAGTTGTAGAGAGCAAGCAATCAGCCCGTTGTCCTGGAGGGAAAGTTCAAGCCTCAGTTCTCCATTACTGCTTTCCTGTCCTCAGCCCGAGAGGCCCAAGGCCACACTGTGGAGCCACAATGCTGCTGTGATCGCACAGGATGTGACACGTTAGTTATCGATGCAAAGAAGCCCACATGCTGGCTGGAGAGATGGCTTAGTGGTTACGGCATTAGCTGTGAAGCCTAAGGACCCAGGTTCAATTCCCCAGGACCCACATAAGCCAGACGCACAAGGTGGCGCATCCATCTGGAGGGCATTTGCAGTGGCTAGAGGCCCTGGTGCACCCATTCTCTCTCTATGTGTATATCTGCCTCTCTCTCTCTCTCTCTCTCTCTCTCTCTCTCAAAATTAATTAATTAACTTTTAAAAACCCAGATGCATTCTTCCCGTCCGCCTTTCCACTCAGCCAAGGGGTTATGCCTTGGCAAGACCTGCCTCTCCCTTGCGGCGAATCCTCCACTAACCCTCTCCTCTCTTCCTGCTTGGACTCTCCTCGTGGAAAGGCCTTCAGACTCTGCTGTTCTGACTTTCCCAGGACCCCATCATCATTCATTTGCAACCTTGTGACCAAATTACTTCTGCTATGGAATAAGATAGTTCATTAGGACCGTAGCAGGGTGTTTGCTATGCAATTTCTCTACAGTGATCCTCCCTCTGGAACTTTCTTATTGTTTGACATGCTGAGGAGGTGCCAAGGGTGCAGAGGGTAAAACCCAGAGAGGGCAAAGGGAACAGCAAGGGAGCCAATAAGAGAAGAGGGCGGTTCAGGGACCAGGGATGGAGGATTCCAGAGTCCGTCACGGGTGCAGAGCCGTGGCCTCCCTGTTCCCGGCCCCTTTGTGTGTAACCAAGGGATTGCATGGAGTTCCTGGCTCACAGTCACCGTTCATCAGACAAGAGGCAGCGCGCTGGGGAGAAGAGGGGGTCTCGGGATCATCAGGACCCAAGCAAGCTGGAGTTAGGAGAGGGAAACAGGGCCTGGGGAGGCACTGGGCAGGAGGAAACCCAGGAGAGACCTTAGGGCCCACGTTCGATGCGGCCAGCGGCCTTGGCCTCTGCACAGTGTGGACACTGCCACGCCATTCCTGACCCTGCCAGGTGGGGCCTGTGACTCACAGAGATTCTCCCCAACCCACAAAAACAATATAGATTTCAGGCTGGAGAAATGGCATACTGGTTAAGACTCAGATTTGATTACCCAGTACCCACGTGAGCCGGATGCACAAGGTAGCACATGCATTTGGAGTTCGTTTGCAGTGGCTAGAGGCCCTGGCACACCCATTTCTCTCTCTCTCTCTCTCTCTCTCTCTCTCTCTCTCTCTCTCTCTCTCTCTCTCTCTCTCTTAAATAAATAAATGACAAAAAAAAAGAATGCCAATTTCATTACATGAAAGTTAACTACACAGTCTGTTCAGTCCAACTTATCACAGGTGGTCCAGGGTGCTGATTAAATCATTCCCATTTACAATGAAAGGAAGTTTGATAGCATCGCCATGTAGGTTAGCATCACAGGTCAAGCCCCACAGGTACTTTTTATTGAAATGGACTTCTACTTTGTTTAACATGGCTTGAGATAAATGCATGTTTTTCTTACTGAACATAGCTTGAGATAAATGCGTGTTTTCCTAGTCATTAAGTCACTCCACAGTCACCTATGAGTACCCCCAGGGATGCTGAGGACAGAAGCCACTGGAGAGATGAAGGTTGTGTGACCTTTGCTGCTGTTCAGAGACTTGCTGACCTCACAAGAGGTGAGAGCACCACGTCATAGTCCAGCCCACCCAGCTGGAGGTGCAGGAAGGTTTTCCCTCAGGAAAGGACAAGAGGGGGATGGAGGTGACAGGGGAAGATGTGCCAGACAGAAAGGAGAGAACTGACTCTTGTGCCAAGGCCAGGATCTTGAAGTAGTAAACTAAGGCAGCAACAATGTAAACAGAGAAGTAGATCGTGTATGACTTATTAAGGAAGTGTGGATCCCAAAGGCCTTCCACCGTGGAGGTTCAGGAGCTGAGATATGAAGAGTGACCTTCGGCTGCGTGTGGTAGTGGCACATGTCTTTAATCCCAGCACTTGGGAGGCCAAGGTACGAGGGTCATTGTAAGTTTGAGGCCAGCCTGAGACTAATTCCAGCTCAGCCTAGGCTACAGTGAAACCCTACCTTGAAAGAAAAAAAAAAAAAAGAATGACCTTCAAGAAGGTGGTGTGTTGGGGGCTAGAGAGATGGCTTAGTGGTTAAGGTGCTTGCCTGCAAAATTCAAGGGACTCAGGTTCAGATTCCCCAGTACCCATGTAAAGCCAGATGAACAAGGTGGTGCATCTGTCTGGAATTCGTTTGCAGTGGCTGGAGGCCCTGGTTTGCTTTCTCGCCCACCCCCAAATAAATAAAGAAAATATTTTTTAAGATAAAAAGAAGGTGGTGTCACTGACAAGATTGCTGATAAGGCCAAGAAGCTGGTGTCATAGACTAGGACTGTCTGAGGAACCCATGGTGTGCAACTCACTGCATTTCTCTGCCACGAAAATCTCTGAGTACGGATGACTTAGAAAGGATATCTTAGCAGAGAGCCCTGTGGGACACGTACTCCCTACATTTGCAGAGTTTAAAAAAAGAATCTATGAGTTTTATGCCAAGAAAGAAGATCTGCTGACATAGACAGCAGAAAAAGAAACATGCAAGACCTAGAAAGGGGCAAGGGAAGCCATCAGCTGGCATCCAGGATGTCCTGAGGGCCACATGCACATCTGCAATGTCTCCTCCATCTTCCCCGAAACTCACTAAATTAGCAACTCTCTTCCCTGTTTGGGAGAAGATTAAACACCAGAGCCAGTGATGCGGCAAGTCCAAAGTCACACAGCCATTCCCTAGTAGAGCTGCAACCCACACTTAACCTCAAAGCCCAGGCTCCTGCCAGTGTGTGAGGCAGCGCTAGGATTGTCACGGAATGGACAGGTCACACCTGCAGAACCCAGCAAAGCAGCCTCCATCCAGCGAATTCCCACAAAAGAGTCACCAGGCAGATAACCGGCTCAGGACTGCCCGCACCCCATTATATAGGAGCTCTGCCTTCTGTCCTTCTCTTAAGCTCAAAAATAAAATATTTCTAAACTTAAAAAAAAAAAAAGGCAGAGCCGGGCATGGTGGTGCATGCCTTTAATCCCAGCACTCGGGACCACTCGGGAAGGATCACCATGAGTTCGAGGCCAGCCTGAGACTACACAGTGAATCCCAGGTCAGCCTGGGCTAGAGTGAGAATTCCAGGTCAACCTGGGCTAGAGGGAGACCCTACCTCGAAAAATAAAAATAAAAATAAATTAAAGACAGTAAGGAGTCTTAAAACTCACCAAAGCAGGGGCTGGAGAGATAGCTTAATACTTAAGGAGCTTGCTTACAAGGCCAAAGGACCCAGGTTCAATTCCCCGGGACCCACACAAAGCCAGGTGGCACATGTATCTAGAGTTCATTTGCAGTGCCTGAAGGCCGTGGCACACCCATTCTCTCTCTCTCTCTCTCTCTCTCTCTCTCTCTCTCTCTCTGTGTTTCTCTCTCTCTCTTTCTCTTTCTCTCTCTCCCTCTTTCTCAAATAAATAAAAAAGTAAGAGTAGCATTATTATATGTGCATAAATATTTAGAGGGAAGTTGGATGGGCATACTGTACCCATTTAGCCAATCAAAAGTAGTAGCTCCCTCCCCCCTGGGATTATGACTTCTTCCCCAGCCACAAGCTTTTGATTCTGAAGGAGATTTCTGATCATGCCGTCCAAGGTTCAGAGAACAATGAAGAGGGGGCAGAAAGCATGTAGAGCCACAGGGTGGGAAGGCGTGCTGTGGGGCTCTGTCCACCCAACAGGAACCAACTGCTGCCTTCATGACCCCACATGATTACCAGTGCCTCCACAAGACCTGCCCTGTTCTGATCCCACAAACATTTCTACATAGAGGATGCAGGAGGACAAAAGAAATGAGACAACAAAACAAAGGAAGGACTACCTTGGAAGAGGAAGGTCCTCAGAGGAATGAGGGAGAAGGAGAGGGGAAGAGGATAATGTGATGAGAACGTGGCCAAATTACAGTATGTCCAAATGTTAAAGTTCCCAATTAAATTTAATTTTAAAAGATACATAACAGGACTGGAAAGATGGCTTAATGATTAAGGTGCTTGCCTGTGAAGCCTAAGAACTCATGCTCGAATCTCCAGGTCCCATGTAAGCCAGACACACAGTGATGCAAGGGCGCAATGTCGCATATGTGCACAAGGGGGCGCACACGTCTGGTTTTCGCTCACAGTCCCTGAAGGCCCTGGCCGCGCCCATTCCCTCTCTCCCTGTCTCTCTCTCTCTCTCAAAATAAATAAAAGAAAATAAATAAATAATGTATAATATAGAGGAGGGGGGGAAATACATAATATAAATGTTTGAAACTGTCATTAAGTGGAAAAAACAAGTAAATAAATTTTGGAAAGAAAAGAAGTCTAGCAAGACATCAGGTCCAGCCAAGGGTGGTCTTAAGGTGGGGGGAGGGGTTAGAGGCAGAGACGTGCCGTGTTCTAATGGAGGGGCTGGCCGGGGAGTGAGGCGGGTGATTCTCCTGGGAGAGGGAAGCAGAGCTCAACACCTGCGTGCTGTGTCAGTGTTCTAGGCCTGAGCAAGCTCATCATCTGCAGAGAAGAGGAAAACACTGAGGGCTTGAAAAATACAAGAGGTTCAACACAGGTAACTGCCAGGTGTGGTGGCGCACGCCTTTAATCCCAGCACTTGGGAGGCAGAAGTAGAAGGATCACTGTGAGTTCAAGGTCACCCTGAGACTACATAATGACATCCAGGTCAGCCTGGGCTAGAGTGAGACTCTACCTCAAAAAAAAAACAATAAATAAATAAATAAATAAATAAATAAATAAATAAACACAGGTATCTAAGAGGAAGGTGATGGTGTCAAGATCCCCAGCTGGGGCCAGAGAGATGGCTTAGTGGTTAAGGCGCTTGCCTGCGGAGCCTAAGGACCCAGCTTCAATGCCCCAGGACCCACATAAGCCAGATGCACAAGGTGGTGCATGTGTCTGGAGTTTGCTTGCAGTGGCTAGAGGCCCTGGCACACCTATTCTCTCTCTCTCTCTCTCTCTCTCTCTCTCTCTCTCTCTCTCAAATAAATAAATAAACAAATATTAAAATAAATTTATTTAGAAAAAGAAAAAAGATCCCAGCTGGAGGAAATAGCTCTAATCGTGGAGTTGTCTTTGCTTCAGAGCCGACAAGATCAGGGAAGGGCATTCACGGATGTGGGGCCAGGAAGCTGAAGAGATTCTTGTCCAACACGAAGGGGACTTGAGATGGAGGAGGTGGGGGAGATAGGGCAGAGCGGTCATGGGAAGATGCCAGGCAAAGTCCTGTGTGCGGCGGAGCTTCACCAGCTCCACCACCACGTGCTGCCCAGTGAACCAACCCCGTCACTCTCCTCCCTCTTGCCCAGCCTTCGGTTGCAGATGGCTCGAGCAAGTCACAGTGGGGCACTGGCAGAAGGTCAAGGGGAGAAGGGTGGGCTGGGGCTGCAGTGACCTTGAGAAGACGCTTACGAGAAGCGACGTGGCATGCCTCGGTGTGTGTTGTGATGAGATTTGGCAAGACCTCCGTGTTACTAGGCATCAAAGGATCGTGTTTTTAATCATGTAGAGATAGCCCCTCCATTAGCTTTGTTTGAAAGGTCCCTGAACTTGTTCCCCCTCCCGTCACCTCACATCTCTTTCAAAACACAGCAGATAGGGCTGGAGAAATGGCTTATTGGTTAAGGCGCTTGCCTAGAAAGCCAAAGGACCCAGGTTGGATTCCCAGGACCCACATAAGCCGGATGCACAAGGGGGCACACGCATCTGCGGCTGGAGACCCTGGAGTGCCCGTTCTCTCTCTCTCTCTCTCTCTCTCTCTCTCTCTCTCTCTCTCTCTCTCCCCCCCCCCATTTCTCTGTCTCTATCAGATAAATAAAGAAAAATAATTTTTTAAAAAATCATAGTAGATAAAGATTAAACAGACACACTCCCCAGTCAGCCTGAGCAACAGAGGTAAACAAAACTAGGAGGTCATCCAAGGCGCTTTGAGAAATGTCCACTTGTCCAGGCAGCTCCTGGGTCCCTGGGAACTCAGTCAGGCGTACTAATGTGGTCTCCCCAGAATTGGTAAGTTGTCCTTTGGGGTTCAACTTCCTTGAAACCCGCTTAATTCTCCTTCTGCAACCACATCAGTCTTTGTTCCCTTATCTAAAATAGAGCCTAAATCTTTGGCAGGCCTGACCCTTCCAAAACTCTAGCAGGGTCTGACACTTCCTTGTCCCGGAGCGGCTGCTCTAGAGCCTTCACATTGACATACTGCTAAGGTCCCCTCACCCTTGCAAAACGCACTCAACTCCATGATAGAGTAATTAAAGAGAAAGGAATGGAAATTACATTGCATTTTGGGGTGGGGGGACTGAGCAAACACTGCAAGGAAGAGAATGCCAAGCTTCGGGGTACAGTGACGCAGCCCGTTCCTAGCTTACAAATAACTGGCCGGTGAGATTCTGACAGCAAAGGCATGGGCATGGGCATGGGGCAAGCAGATAACAAGGAACAGAAAAGAAGGAACTTCTGACTACCCTCGTAGAATTTTACATTTCTTCACCACAGACGTTCAGTACAAAACACTGCCTTTAAAATATGCTCCTTTTCAACTTTTTTAAAGTAATTTACAAGAGCGAGAGAGAATGAGAATGAATATGGGCGCCCACAAGGCCTCCAGCCACCTTGTGCATCTGGCTTACCCTGGGTACCGGGAAATCGAACCTGAGTCCTTAGGCTTTGCAGGCAAGTGCCTTAGCTGCTAAGCCATCTCTCCAGCCCCAAAATATGCCACTTTTTAAAAGGGACCGTACAATTGTCTCTGTGGAAAACAGTATCGTGACTCTTCAAAATATTAACCCAGAATTACCCTTTGATATAGTAATTCCATTTCTAGGTGTATGTCAAAAATAACTGAAAACAAAAACAGAATCTCAGATATTTCTACATATTAGCCAAGAGGAGGGGGAAATGGAAGTGTCCTTCATCAGATGAATACAGAAACAAAATGTGGAATGCGCATGCCTGGGGAAAACATCCATCTCACATGGATAAACCTTGAGGACTCCAGGCTGAGAGAAATGAGGCCCTCTCAAAGGACGGATGCTGTATGGTTTGATTTAGGTGAGGCTCCTACACGAGCCAAATTCACAGACAGACAGTAGAATGGTTCCTGCCAGGGACCAGGGAGGACCAGGAGATTAGTCAGTGCTTCGTAAAGGTTTCAGTGTTGCGAGATGAAGAGTATTCTGGAAATGGATGGTGGTGTTATGCAATGTGACTATTAATTATTACCACTACACAGAGCTCTTCAAAAATAGTTAAGATAATAGATTGCTACATATATTTTACCACAATTTTTTTTAAAAGAACAATTTTTCAAGAAGTCTTCCAACTGTTTCTTTCTCCTTTCCTACTCAGAGACCACCAACTCTGCTCTGTCCCAAGGGTTGGTGGTGAGTAGGAATTTACCCTCTGCCCGGGTCCTGATGACAGATCCAGACAGACAAGAGTCCCCCGCAGACTGACAGACAGACATGGAGTTCAGCCTGCTCCAGGCAGCAGCCAGTACTAACTCTTGTAGCACGTTTCCCTCCCTAGCCAGAGAAATCCCACGTGCTGTGCCTCATAGGTGGGCTGCTCCTCACCCAGACCCTACCGCCTTCAAGTTGCCTCCAGGATCAGCTTTTCCGTCTCCATTAAATACAGATTCCGGGGTAACTGCAGTTTGCTCTGGGCAGAAATAAGCATGAGGGTCCCAAGCAGCTCTTCTTAGGAGGCGGGTACGGGGGCAGCACCGGACAAGATCGCGCACACACACACACACACACATACACACACACACACACACACCCTGGGGACAGTAGCGTGTCCCCAGAGTGAAGACCACCCCACCCCAGAGCCACAGAGCTGCCCAGCCCACAAAATGGAGACCCAGTGCTTTCCAGCAGGACCTGAGGCCCCAGCTCTCCCACTCTCTTTAGGAGGCCAGGGTGTGTTGGGGTGTCTGGACACGGCATTTTTAGTGTCCCTCCAGATTCACAGGTGAGCACATTTCCCCGTGAGCAGAGTCACGAGGCAGAGCGGTCTGAGGGCGAGGTAAGAAGAGTGTCCCCAGTAACAGCTCCAGTGTGTAAAGGTGACACACCACCTAGGACGCCTGGGCTTCCCCCCTAAGAAGACTTCTTCGCAAAGGCCTCAGCAACAACGGAGGAGGGAGAGGCCTGCTGGGGTCATTGGGACTGGTACGGGTGGGCTTCGTCTCACATGGAAGAAGCTCAGGTGGTCTGGTACTTTCATCCTTTCTTTGCACAGATCTACCTCTGTACCTTTTGTCCCTCCTCTCTCCCGCCCAAGCTTGAAGTCCATCATCCTTGTTTGATTCACTCCCTTGAATATGCCCTGGCTCCTCCAGCTGAATGCCACTGGGCGTTACTGGTGACACTTTAAACCTGTGACCATGCATGCGTTCGAAGGGGCCTGGGGCAGCCAAGAAATAACTCCCCTGGGGTCCCCGCACCTTTCAGCCACCTGCTCCAAATTGGCAGCTCTTCCTACCGTGGCCTTTCCCATCCCAGCGCCTCCTCCACAGCGTGGCCCAGGGATGAGGCGTTCCTTCTTACCTCCCTGAGAAGACAGAGCAGAGAACATTCCCATCTGCTGCCTGGCCAGGCCGTCTATTCACTAGTGTGGTCCCCCTGCTCCAAACCTCAGCTGAGGGCTGGAGAGATGGCTTAGCGGTTAAGGCGCTTGTGTGTGCAAAGCCAGAGGACCTTGGTTCAGTTCCTCAGGAGCCACAAGCCAGACGCACAAGAGGGCGCATGCGTCTGGAGTTCGTTTGCAGTGGCTGGAGGCCCTGGTGAGCCCATTCTCTCTCTCTCTCTCTCTCTCTCTCTCTCTCTCTCTCTCTCTCTCTCATAAATAAATAAATCAAAATAAAATATTTTTAAAGATTTTTTTTAAACTCAGCTGAGAAGGTACCTGGGACCACACATTACCCAGAAATCTCCCCCTTTCCCCTCCACCTCTTTCTCCCATGAAATTGTCTCCATGAAGACCAAATACAGTAGGATTTGCCCATCTTGAAAGAACCCTTCATGGTGCCACACCCGTCCCAGCTCCTGTTTTCCCTGCTGGTCCTTGTCTTCTCTCACTCATCACAGTGGCCTTTTACCTCATCACGTCACCAAAGCCACCTGATGAGGTCATCAGAGAGCACTGTTCTATCCTCTTCTTGCTACGTTCAACTGGATACGGTTAATTATTTTTTAATATTTTATTCTTATTTATCTATTTCAGAAAGAGGAAGAGGCAGATTGTGGATCTGGCTTAGGTCAGTCCTAGGAAATCGAACCTGGCCCTTGGGCTTGGCAGGTAAGTGCCTTAACCACTAAGCCATCTCTCCAGCCCTATAGTTAACCATTCACAGCATTTTGTGCTGGCGTCACACTGTGGACTTCTCCCCATCCCTCTCTCTCCTCCAACCCCTGTGCTCCTCCTGTGCTGAATCCTCCTGTTGGCATAGGTGACCCCAACATCAGCCCTTGGTTTCCACATCCCGACAAGCAGTCAGTCCCTTGGACTTCATCCAACCTCACTGTTCAATGCACCTGTCCACTGATGATTCCTCCCAGTCACATTCCCACACCACAGTTGCAGTTCAAATAATCTATCAGATAGTTCTCCTCTTCACAAATGGTGAATGTTACACTGAAAATCAGAAAACAAACTCCTGATCTTCCATGGAAGAGAGAGAGAGGGAGGAAGGATGGGAGAGAAGGAGGAAGGGAGGGAAGGAAGGAGGGTAGAAGGGAGGGGAGGAAGAAGGGAAGGAGAGAAGAGGAAGCAGGGAGAAAGTATCAGACAGAAGAAGGAGAAAAGGAGGGAAGGAGGAGGGAAAGGAGAGAGGGGAAGGTCCTTCCTTTGTAAACTATGACAATAGCTTTCTCTGTGTGGCTTAGCTCTGAATGGCATGTGTCCTTGACTATCCTTCTTTTCATTGTTGGGCTGGCTTTTAAAATAATTCTAGGGACTGGAATGATAATTCGGCAGTTAAGGTGCTTGCTTGCAAAGCCTGATGGCCCCGATTTGATTCCTCAGTATCCATGTAAAGCCAGATGCACAAAGCGGAGCATACATATGGAGTTCATTTGAAGGGGCAAGAGGCCCTCGTAGCCCATTCTTTCTTTCTCTCTTTCTCTTTCTCTCTCTCTCTCTCTCTCTCTCTCTCTCTCTCTCTCTCTCTCTCTCTCTCTCTCTCCCCCCTTGCACATAAATAACAAAAATGTAAAATAAAGTAATTCTAGAAAAGGTTCAGTTTGTCTCCACTATCAGCCCAGACCAAGTCACCCATTTGTCCCCAAAATCATTTATTAAGCCCTTTAGCACTCAGGAGGCTAAAGCAGGAGGGTAACAAGTTCAAGGCCAGTCTGGGCTATTATAACAAGACTTTGTCTCCAGAAAGCCAGAATAAGGCTGGGGAGGTGGCTCAGTGGATAAAGTGCTTGCTGTGCAAACATGAGTTCAGACCCCCAAACCCTACATAAAAGCCTGAATCTGTGACAGGTTTCTGTAATGCCAGTGTGCCTATGGCAAGAAGGAAAGAAGAGACGAGCATCTCCCGGAAGCTCACAAACAGAGCAGTAAAAAGTGATGGGAGACCTTGCCTCCTAATGCAGAACTCTGCTTAGATATTTTTAAAGTCTCCCCCCCCCTCCTACTTTTCCATTGGCTTCACATTTTTCTACAGTAATTCCACTAGGTCCTGCTATACCATGATTCATTGCTGGGTTCTAACTTTGCCTGGATGTCTACTCTGCTTATCTTTCAGAGGCAAGCAGATAACAAAAAGGGAGGGACACACGCACACACACTGAGACTGGGAAGGCCAGATTGCCATCCAGCCAAGAGATAAATTCCCCATTTCTCAAAGGGGGATGCTGCTCTCCCCTTCCTCTGTTTAAGGACTTCTGCCTGTGAAAGTTCTGCTTTGTGCTGTCAGTCAGTGGGCATGGGCACGGATCGTCTGACCCATAGGCCACTAGAGTGCCTGCCACTGAAAAGGTTCTCATGAGAGCACAGGACTTCCCAGAGTAAAACAAATTCATGTGTCTGTCGGATCAATGTTTGTATGGCCACTAGTGAGTGATGTTTTACCTTCCTTTCTCTGTTTTCACTTCTGGTGACTTCTTTAAATGCTTCGTGGCTAAACTGTGGGGACCTCTACCTTCCACACTCATACAATCTCTAGATTCAAGGGCTCAGAGACCCTGTCCTGTTTATAAGATAAACTGGTAGAATTCCCCGCCCCCTTTAGCTAGAAAAACAGCTCCTCTTAATCACATCAACATTATGAAATTCTTATACATTGCCCCTTTCCCATTCCTACCCCCTTCAGCAAGAGAAGAATTATCTCTGGTGGCTGGAGAGAGATGGCTCAGCGGTTAAGGTGCTTGCCTGCAAAGCCTAAGGATGTGGGTTCAATTCCCGAGTACCCACATAAAGCCAGATGCATAAGATGGCACATGAATCTGGAGTTCATTTACGGTGGCTAGCAGCCCTGACACACCCACATTCTCTCTCTCTCTCTCTCTCTCAAATAAAATATAAAGTTTTCAGGGTTTATCTATAAAAAAAATCTCCTCTTAGTTGAATCAAATTTATGAAACATGGATTTCATATGTCTTTTTCCCATCCCCACTCCAGAGGAAACATTTTCAGATCAGATCATCTCCTTAGCCTACTCGATTGAGCACATGGCATGCCAGGGCCCTATTCTTTTTGTTTTAATATATTTTATTTATTTATTTGAGAGAGAGAGAGAGAGAGAGAAAAAATGGGCACACCAGGGCCTACAACCACTGCAAATGAACTCCAGACACATGCACCCCCTTGTGCATCTGGCTTACATGGGTTCTTGGGAATCGAACCGGGGTCCTTCAGCTTTTCAGGCAAATGCCTTAACCACTAAGCCATCTTCTCCAGCCCCAGGATCCTATTCCTACAACGACTGTAAATTAGCCATCACCCCCCAAGTCATAGATACAATTTGTCTCCCAGCTCTCATTCCGGTAGTGACCAGTGCCTTTCCCACAAGGCTCACTGAGAGGAGGCCAAGTTTTCCAACTGGGAGGTGACCAAAAGCCACTGCTTGCACCCAGGCATACCGCAATTAGAAAGAGGACACAGGCTAGGAGACCTCCAGAGCCAGAGCCAAGGGGAACAAAAGAGGCAGCGTCCTCCCCAGCCAGAGCTGCAGATGCTCCGCCTCCAGGAAAGATTCCCGGGGGAGATGCCCCAGGACTCTACAGGCCCTGCTCTCCCTTCCCTAGGGGAATGCCCTTCGTGGGGGGAATCAGGGCATGGTTCTCAATTCGCTTCCTTTCTCTTGATTGCAGGTCATCATGGGGCAGAATTTCCCCACCCCCAGCAGATGGATCCTGATTACTGGCAAAAGTTTGGTCCAAGCCACCTCCAGAGAGGACATGTCATATTTTACTGTAACACAGCCTGGCCCCAGTACAAACTAGGAGACAAATAAGAAATGACACCAGTACATCAGGCCTCAACTGTAATACCATCTTTCCACTTAGATGTCCTATGTAAAAATAAAAGGGGTGAGAGGAGAAATTGTCCGAAATCCTTTAGGTCCAGGCCTTCTACCAAGACCCTTCTCTTCAAAGGAAATGAAAACAAAAAAAAAAAAGAGGGGCTGGGGAGATGGCTTAGCAGTTGAGGTGCTTGCCTGCAAAGCCAAAGGACCTTAAGCCGGATGCACAAGGTGGTTCATGCATCCGGAGTTCATTTGCAGTGGCTAGAGGCTCTGGCATGCCCATTTTTTAAAAAGAAAAAATTATTTTTAAAGGCATCTTAAATGACCTTTTATTCCAAGGCCCAAATGTCCCTCAGAGGGCAAACAATAGTCCACTTAACATTCTCCCCCTAATATTTCATCAACCCAAAGGCTAAGAAGGTCTCAGGTAGAATCTCAGGCCTATTACAGAGATTCCCCACTCTATTGAAAGCTGTCTAGCTGGTGTTTCCACCAACGTATTTTAAAATGTCTCAGTTTAGAACATTACTTTTTTTTTTCTGTCACTAATAGAAGGAACAACATAAGATGTCACCATATGGGAACAGGGAATTTGGGGTAGCCTAAATCTGTGTTCCTGGACCACCTTACTCGGGTTTGGCTCCAGAGTAAAACTATCTCATCTTCTCTTCAAGGTGAGAACTGTGTTTTTACAAGTTTTTATGCCTGAGCATGAGGCCTGGAGAACAATCTGCTTTCACTAGAGGAACCGCCAGGCTCAGTGCCAGGTCTAGCGTGGCCCTTTGTGCCCAGCTGTCCAGCTTCACCAACTTGCGTGGATTTTGATGAGTTCTTTCAGGGCCTCGGACCTCCCTCGGTCCATTGATTTAATCTGAGGTGGTCATTAAACTCCTATCTATTTAAATATCCTTTTTGGTTCCCAAACATTTTGTGTATTTTTGTTTTCGTTATGTTCAGCTTCATAATCTGCGAGCATTCAGTGTTCTCCCTTACCACTCTGCTATGTACTTAAGGAAAGAGACACTGTTTAAAAAGATGCCACTTAGCATTCCAGTTGGTCCTAGGGTTAATCGTTGTTGCAGTCAGGTTCTCATTGCTGGCAGAAATCACCCGACCAAGAGCAGCTTTTGGGAAAAACAGGGTTGATTTTGGCTTACAGACTCGAGGGGAAGCTCTGTGATCACAGGGGAAATGGGAGATGAATATTTTGAAACCTGCTTAACCTACTTAATGACATAGAGAGGCGTGTTAAGGTTTCTTGATGATCTTGAAGTGATTCACTCACTGCCTCATGATTATAATTTCTCTTTTAATTCATCTTTGTGCTTCTAGCTTTAAAGAAAAAAAAAGGAAATGCTTTTAGATGAGCAAAATCCTTCTGTGGAAACTTTGTCCTATATAAAAGATTTCCCCCCCCCAAAAAAAAAAAAAACTAAGCAGATGAATACAAAACTAGAAGCTTAAAGTATGTCACAAAAAGATTGTGAGACAAAGTGGCAGTGACATTCATGACACCAGCTGCACAAGACCAGCATAATAGAAGGGAGGAAGAAACTGATGACATCAAAACAGAATATGGACTACTTGGTAAGAAGAAGGGATTCAGGTGGGTGGGTAGGAGGGGACACACAGCAGAGCACTGGGAAGGGATTGTGATCATGGCATATTGTAAGTATGTATGGAGAGTGTCAATAAGATGTTTTTTAAGGGCTGGAAAGATGCTGTGGGACTATAGGTACTTGCTTGTGAAGCATGCTGACCTGGGTTGGTCCAGGTTCAATTCCCCAGTACCTATATAAAGCCAGATGCACAAAGTGGCACATGCATCTGGAGTATCTGGAGTTTGCCTGCAGTGGCAAAAGACACTAATGTGCCCATTCTCTCTCTCTCTTTCTCTCTCTCTCTCTCTCTTTCTCTCTCTCATAACTATAACTCAAAGATATAAACATTCAAAGGCAAGGCCAGGCGTGGTGGCACACAACTTTAATCCCAGAACTGGGGAGGCAGAGGTAGGAGCATTGCCATGAGTTCAAGGCCACCCTGAGAGTACATAGTGAATTCCAGGTCAGTCTAGTCTAGAGTGAGACCCTACCTCGAAAAAAAAAAAAAAAAAAAAAAAAAAAAAAAAAAAAAAAAAAACCTTCAAGGTTAAACATCTGGCCTACTGAGGACCATAAGAAGGCTAAAGATGTGTGCATTTCCATTTAATAAAACTCAGAAAAACTTTCCTAATAAGCAATGCTTTAAAAGTATGACTTATTTGTTACAGTTTTGCTTTACATTGGACAATAAAGTATCATTGAGAAAAAAAAATTTCTAAAGGTTAAAATTAAACATCCTGAGGCCTAAGTGATGCTTGATTCTCTGCTTACAACAAAATTTTCTTAAATATTGGTCTGCTCCTAGTCAGATTTACACTAAAAGCGGCCAGAAGAACAAGGATGTCACACTTCATCCTTTTACTTTTACTGATTGAGCCATCTTCAACTCGGCGATTGGATTTTATCCAATTGCTAAGTGTGTGTTTTTTTATTGGAGTAAAGACTTCACATGCCAAATAACTACAGTCATAAGAGTAGGAGAGGGCTGGCAAGATGGCTTAGCAGTTAAGCGCTTGCCTGTGAAGCCTAAGGACCCCAGTTCAAGGCTCAATTCTCCAGGACCCACATTAGCCAGATGCACAAGGGGTGCATGCATCTGGAGTTCGTTTACAGTGGCTGGAAGCCCTGGCGCACCCATTCTCTCTCTCTCTCTCTCTCTCTCTCTCTCTCTCTCTCTCTCTCTCTCACTCTCAAATAAATAAATAAATAAATGAACAAAAAAAATTTTTTTAAAGAGTAGGAGGAATTCTCCTAAAAAGAAGTGTTCCAGGCTGGAGAGATGGCTTAGCAGTTAAGGCGCTTGCCTGCAAAGCCTGAGGACCCAGGTTCAATATCCCAGTACCCACGTAAAGCCAGATGTACAAGGTGGTGCATGCTTCTGGAGTTCATTTGCAGTAGCTAGAGGCCCTGGTGTTCCCATTCTCTCTCTATCTGCCTCTCTCTCTCTCTCTCTCTCTCTCTCTCTCTCTCTCTCTCTCTCTCTTTCTCTTTCTCTCTCCCTCCAAAATAAATGAAATTAAATGTCGTACCAGAAAACAAAGGAAAAAAAGAGAAAACCAAACTTGGATATGACCTGGGGATTTCTTTCTACATGGCTTTACCAACTCTTCTCTCTCCTGACTATATTCTTACCTCCTCAACCTCATCTTAGCTCAGGAATGAGCCTGAATTAAATGAATGAAACACATGATAGAATTTGACCTCCACATGCACATGATGTAATACTTGGCCAACAAGGGAAACTGAACTAAAATTCCAAGAAGATGCCATATCTGTGTTGAACATTTTATAAGGTTGATTAATCATAACTTCAATGGTTTTAGAGAGGTCAAAAGCTACACATCGGGAACCAAAATTATCTTTCACTGTCTTCTACCCATTTATTACCACCTATGTATATAACCTAAATTTCCTGTGAAAATTGGATAAATTTCTTTGTGTTAATAAATCAAAAAAAGATCAACAAGATATCAAAAACAACTTCCAGGAAACAAATTCAACAAAAACTAGAGCAACCGCCTTTTAAGCCTTTAATCCCGGCACTCGGGAGGCTGAAGTATGAGGATCACCATGAGTTCAAGGCCACCCTAAGAGTACATAGTGAATTCCAGGTCAGCCTGGACTAGAGTGAGACCCTACCTCAGAAAAAAAAAAAAAAAAAAACAGGGCTGGGGAAATAGCAATTAAGGCATTTGCCTGCGAAGCCTAAGGACCCCAGTTCGATTCCCCAGGACCCACGTAAGCCAGGTGCACAAGGGGGCGCATGTGTCTGGAGTTCGTTTGCAATGGCTAGAGGCCCTGGCATGCCCATTCTCTCTTCCTCTCTGCCTCTTCCTCTCACTCTTGCTCTCTCTCTCTCTCTCTCAAATAAATAAAGAAATAAAATATTTTTTAAAAATTAGATACTATCAATATTTCCTCCCATGGTTGTACCCATCATCCTCCTGGTCCTCCACTTCTTAGTAAGCTCACTCAGTTGATCTCTTCGAGAACCCAACAAGTCCACGGATAGATGTTCTTCCCTCTACAGCTGCCACTGGGATTGAGAGGGCAGGTGAAAGGGGGCATTTATTCTGCTCTGAACCAATGGACAGGAATTTTGAGAGCACTCTACAGCAGGGCCCTAGGACATACAATAGCTTTAGGAACAGAATAGGAGAAACTACTTGTTTTTTTGTTTTTATTAACTTTTTTACTGACAATTTTCATACATATACAAAATGGATTTTATTTTTATTTTTTATATTTTATTTTTATTTATTTATTTGAGAAAGAGGACGAGGCAGAGGAGGAAAGAGAGAGAGAGAGAGAATGGATGTGCCAGGGCCTCCTGCCACTGCAAATAAACTCGAGATGCATGCTCCATCTTGTACAAATGGCTTACATGGGTCCTGGAGAATTGAACCAAGGTCCTTTGGGCTTCCAGACAAGCGCATTAACCACTAAACCGTCTCTCCAGCCTTGATTTTCTTCTTTTTTATTTTATTTTTATTTTAGAGAGAGAAAGAGACAGACAGACAGGGAGGGAGGGAGAATTGGCACACCAGGGCCTCAGCCACTGCAATCAAACTCCAGACACTTGCACCACCTAGCGGGCATGTGCGACCTTGTGTTTGCCTCACCTTTGTGCGTCTGGCTTACTTGGGATCTGGAGAGTCGAACATGGGTCCTTAGGCTTCACAGGCAAGTGCCTTAACTGCTAAGCCAGCTCTCTAGCCCCATAATGGATTTTGATCATAATCCCCTCCCATTATCTTCTTGTGTCCCCTTTCCCTCATCCCCCTTCCACTGAATCCCTTCTTTCCAACTAATCCCTCTTCTACTTTAATGTCTTTTGGGCTCTCTTCCATCATCCATAACAAAATATTGATGGGCCCAATAGTACGCAGATCTTGTGCAGGTAATGACAACCTCTGTGAGGGCATAAATGCAATAGCAACTTCGTGTGTGGAAGGTAGTTTCAAATCACTCCTCCCCAACTTCTGGCTCTTACGTTGCTTCTTCATCCTCTTCTTTAATGTTTCCTGAGACATGGGTGGTATGACTCAACATTCACTTATTCTCAGCACTTTGGTGAGTTTTGAGTCCCCCTAGTAGTCACCACCATCTGCAAAATGAGGCTTCACTGACCAAAAGTGAAGACAGCACTAATCTATAGGCATGGACATAAATATTTTTAGAGGGCAGGTTGATGAACACAATACATCCATTAAGCCAAAAAAAAAAAAGAACAGCAGCAAAGTGCCCCTTAGGGCCTGTGGTCTGCACCACTATAGGCTTTGAACTGGGTCTCAGTACCAGGCATGAATTGTCTCCCATACAGTGAGCCTCAAATCCAATGAGAAAACAGTTTGTTACCCCTGTAACAGTCATGCCGCTATTGCATCAGCGAGCACATCTTTCCCGGATGGCCAGTTGTGTAGCTTACGGGATCCACTGCTGGTTAAGACTGATGATGACCTTTCTCCCCCAGCAGGCCATACATCACTTTCTAGCACTATCGCAGCTGGCCAGCAGGGAGGAGGCTTCCAGCTCAGCTCCAGCTTGACTTCCCTGGTTCCTGCAACTGAAGCTTGTGGTGTCTTCAGCAATAAGCTCTTACAGTCTGGTCCTGATGGACAACCGAGAGCATTGGCAGTAGTTGTTCGGGGGACCTCAGGGACCTGTCTGACCAACTACTCCGTGGGAGGTATCCCTCCTGTGGCACCTGGACTTTCTTGTAACAACCTACGGCTTCTGGAAGCAACATTATTCACTCCTGCAGGGTACTTCTGCCCAAACATAAGATACTATTTCTGCCTTCCTCACTGCTACACCCATGTTCAGCATGAAGCAGTACCAAGAAAGTTGGCCTTCTCCCTTTAGCTCCCCTAAAGAGTTAGGGAGAGGGAGCTAGAAAGATTGGTCAATGGATAAGGACATTTGCTTGCAATGCCTGCTGGTCCAGGTTTGATCCTCTAGTCCCAACAGAAAGCCAGATGTTAAAAAAAAAAAAATGGTACACACAACTGGAATGCATCTCAAGTGGCAAGAGTTCTTGACATGCCCATACACACATATATGTGCCTGCAAATAAATATTAGGGAGAAAACTCTCTCAGGGGAAACTGAGCCAGGCAAGAATAAGGAATAGCTTAGCAGCCCGGGACACTGCTCGGCTTGGGCAATACGTACACTCCTTTCCTCACAATGAACTCATCAACCTGTTGGTACCCTGAGACCCTGGGATCTATAACATCCCAGAATCTTTGTTGCAACTTACATTCAGAGCTTCATGAGTGGTCTCCCAGGGCTCCCTTTTAGAGACTCCAACCCTTCCTTCCATGTTCTGCCTGACTTGGCGGCTCTCTGGAACCCTGGACTCCATGATTACCTCGGTCTTCCACCTTTCAAGCCTCCACCGCCATCACTGTATGGCTGGATAGTGCTACCAACTTCGCAACAGATATCAAAGGTCACAAAAATAGTAGGCGACTTTGATACCCCACTCATATTTAGATAGGTCCTCCAAACTAAATATCAGCAAAGACACTTCAGAGCTAACTTATACAACAGACCAGCTGGATTTAACGAGTATCTGCACAACATTCCGTCCAAAAGATAAGCACTATACATACTTTTCAGTAGTACATGGACATTTTTTCAAATTGACCACATCATAGCTCATAAGCTAAGCTTTAACAAGTACAAAAAAAAAAATCACGAAAATTCCTAGTATCCTATCAGACCACAAAAGACTAAAACTAGAAATCCAAAGAAAGAGAAATTGCAGAAGCCACCTAGATACTTGGAGCCTGAACAATACACTTTTGAATAAATAGTGGATCCTTGGAGAAATCAAGAAGGAAATTTTAAAAATTTTTTCTGGAAACTAATGAAAACGATAACAAAACCTATCAAATCCTCTGCGATACAATCAGAGCAATCCTAAAAGGAAAGCTTATAGCTAAAGGGCTCGCATTAAAAATTCAGAGATATCATGCTAGACATGGTGGCGCACGCCTTTAATCCCAGCACTCGGGAGGCAGAGGTAGGAGGATCGCCATGAGTCCAAGGCCACCCTGAGACTACATCATGAATTCCAGCTCAGCCTGGGCTAGAGTGAGACCCTACGTCGAAAAATAAAAAAAATAAAAAAAATCAGAGATATCTCAAATAAACAAGCTAATGATGCTATTTAAGATGCTAGAAAGACAACAAGCAGCCAATCTCAAACATGACAAGAAATCATAAAGATTGGGCAGAAATTAATGAAATAGAGACTAAGAGAATAACACATAGAATCAAAAAAAAAAGTGAACAAAATCAACAAACCCTTAGCCAGACTGACCCCAATGAAAGAGAAAGGACTGAGAATTTAGCTTGGTGGTAGAGTGCTTGCCTAGCTTAAGTGAGGCCACGGGTTCAAATCCCAGTTTCACCACAAGAGAAAAAGAAAGAGAGGAACCAAATAAAATCAGAGATGAAGAATAAGTTGTTGCAACACACCACAATAAAAGTCAGAAGGTCATGATGGAATCCTACAAGAACTTATGTCCCAAAAAAAACTCCTATACTTAAATGCACATGATTGACCAAAAGTAAAGCCGGAAGAGATAAGTAATTTAAACCCATAATGAATGATGAGATTGAAGCAGTAATTAAAAGTCTCCCCACAAAGAAAAGGACCGGATAGATTCACTGACAAATTCTATCAAGTGTTTAAGGAACATATAATACAACCAAACAAACTGTTCTGCAAAATGGAAAGGGCATTCCTTCTATCAAAGGAATCTATCAAACTCACTTTATGAAGCCAGTATTATCCTGATAACAAAACCAGATACAGACACACACATGCAAAAAAAAACCTTTAGACCAATACCTCTGAAGTCTATAGGTATAAAAATTCGCAGTTTTTACTGAGCAAAACTAGCAAACTAAATTCAAGAACACATTAAAAATATTATACACATTGACTGACTTCTTTCATCTCAGGATATGAGGTTCATTCAACATGCACAAATCAATAGATATGATCCACCCTGTAAATAAACCTAAGGAAAGAAAACATATGGTCATCTTTATAGGTACAGAACAGACATTTGACAAAAGTTCAACATGACTTCATCACGAAAAACCTGGAGAAGTTAAGAATAAACAGACCATACCTCAAAATAACAAAAGGATATATATGACAAGCCTATAGCCAATATTATACTAAATGGGGAAAAACTGAAAACGTTTCCTCTAAAATTTGAAATGAGGCAAGGGTGCCTACTATCTCCATTCTTAATCAATATAGTGCTCAAAGTCTTACCTAGAGCAATAAAGCAAAGGAAATATATAAATGGGATAAATATAAGAAATTAAATTTTCCCTATTCAGGGATGACACAATGCTATATTTAAGAGAATCTGCCAGGAAATTCTTAGATTTAATAAACACTTTCAGCAAAGTTGTAGGTAAAATCTGTAGCAAAAAGGCTATAAGGGAGGGAGGAGAGGGAAGGACTCGGGGATGGTATTGTATATATGTAAGTAGAAGAACAGATTGCAGAGAGGGGAATGGCCTAAGCAAGGCCATGGGAAGAGATTGAGTAAAAGAAGGGTGGGGGAGGGTCAATCAAAATTCAAGATATTCTGAATAAGACATATGAAAATCTATTTTTTTGGATAATAGCACATTCAGAAGCCATAGATTGTTAAGAGGTAGGAGGATTGCCATGAGTTCAAGGCCATCCTGAGACTAGATAGCAAATTCCAGGTCAGCCTGGGCTAGAGTCAGACCCTAATTCAAAAAAATAAAAATAAAAATAAAAATAAAAAAATATTGTGTATGTATATGAAATATGAAATATAATTTGTGATCAGGCATTGTGAGACTCCAGCATTGCTGTTTCTGCTTAGGCTCTTTGTGATCGTTTGTGTTTTCATGGCTTTTAGGATCTTTTTTTTTTTTTCAAAAATCAATAAAAATTAGGTAGATCAATTTATTTTTTGGATATTTCACAAGTATTTTGAAAGGGCTATTTGACAAATCTCAGCATTAACTGCCAACTCTACAGACATCTTTAACAAAAAAGGCATTTACTTTTGGCCCTTTTAATACAGGCCAAGTGTCCTAATTCATGACAAATGGTAGAGATGCAGTAACATTTGATGGGATAGTGTCAAAAGGAGTAAGAGGGTTTCCAACTGCCATGTAATTGACAAATAACATAACACACACATACATGAATGGCTGTCACAACCACCAGTGATTTCTACAATGAAACCCTAAGTCTACCTGCTTAGAAGACTTTTAGGATCTTTTTATAGTCCTGTGAAGAATGTCATTTAAATTTTGATGGAGAATGCATTGACTGAATCTGTAGATTGCATTTGTCAATATAACTTTTTTTTTAATTTTTGGTTTTTTGAAGTAGGGTCTCACTCTAGCCCAGGCCGACCTGGAATTCACTATGTAGTATCAAGATGGCCTCAAACTCATGGCGATCCTCCTACCTCTGCCTTGCAATGGTTCTTCATATAATAATAAAAACTGTACAGTACTGGTACAAAAACAGACGTGGAAATCACTGGAATACAGGACCCAGAAATAAAACCCACACAGCTGCAGGCCCCTGATCTTTTTTGTCATTGTTGTTGTTTGTTTGTTTGTTTGTTTTTCGAAGTAGGGTCTCCCTCAAGCCCAGGCTGACCTGGAGGTCACTATGTAGTCTCAGGGTGGCCTCAAACTCACAGCAATCCTCCTACCTCTGCCTCCTGAGTGCTGGGATTAAAGGCGTGCGCCACCACACCCGGCCAGGCCCCTAGTCTTTGACAAAGGACTTGAGGTATATGCTGATACACTGGAAGAAGGACAACATCTTCAACAAACGGTGCTGGGAAAGTTGGATCTCACAATGTGAACAGAATAACTAGATCATATCTCTCACCCTGCACACACACAAAAAAAATAATTAATTCAAAATAGATCAGAGACCCTAATGTAAGTAAGAACTGGAATGTTGAAACCCCTAGAGGAAAACATGGGTGAACATTTCAAGATAGAGGCATAAGCAAGAGCTTTTGGAAGAGGATTCCAGTCACACAGGAAATAACCTCAACAGCTGACAAATGGGAGCCTATGACATGCAAGCACTTCTGCACAGCACAGGAAGCAACCACAAGAGCACAGACAGACTATGGAATAGAAAAAAAAATGTTTATCAACCATGCATCATGGAGGGGATTGATCTCCAGGTAAAATATATAAAGAACTACAGAAATTAAGCACCAAAAAATTATGAAACTAATAAATAACTTGCATAGACAATTCCCAAAAGAAGAAATAGAAATGGCCAATATATATTTGAAAAAACAGCTCAACATCCTTAGCCATTAGGAAAATGCAAATTAAGACTACTTTGAGAGCTGGAGAGATGGCTTAGCAGTTAAGGCGCTTGCCTGTGAAGCCTAAGGAGCCATGTTCAACTCTCCAGATCCCACGTAATCCAGATGCACAAAGGTGAGGCAAGCACAAGGTTGCACATGCCCACTAGGTGGCACAAGCTTCTGGAGTTTGACTTTCATGGCTGAGGCCCTGGCACACCAATTCTCTCTCTCTCTTTCTCCCCCCCCCCCTCTCTCACCCCTCTCTCTCCCTCTAAAATAAAATAAGTTTTAAAAAATTTAAAAACACTGCTTTGAGATTCCACCTCACCATAATCAAAATGACTACATTTAAGAAAACAAATGGCCAAGCATGGTGGCACATGCTTTTAATCCCAGCATTTGGGATGCAGAGATAGGAAGGATTGCCATGAGTTCAAGGCCACCCTGAGACTACATAGTGACTTCTAGGTCAGCCTGGGCTAGAGCAAGACTCTACCTTGAAAAATCAAAAAAGAAAAAGAAAAATAATACCAGCAAATGCTGTCAAGGTTGTGGGGAAAGAGGAACACTTATGCATCACTAGTAGGACTATAGCCTGGTACAAGCACTATAGAATTCAGTGTGTAGGTTTCTTAAAAATGTAAAAGTAGGGCTGGAGAGATGGCTTAGTGGTTAAGGCACTTGCCTGCAAAGCCTATGGACCCAGGTTTGATTCCCCAGTACCCATGTAAGGCCAGATGCACAAGGTGACACATGTGTCTGGAGTTTGTCTGCTGTGGCTAGAAGTCCTGGTATGCCCGTTCTCAATTTCTCTCTCTCTCTCTCTCTCTCTCTCTTTCTCTCTCTCTCTCTCTCTCTCTCTCTCTCTCTCTCTCTCTCTCTCATAAATAAGTGAGATGTTTTTTAAATTATTTTTAAGAAAAATGAAAGTAGAATTACCATATGACCCAGCTATCCCGCCCTGGGGTATATACGTGAAGGACTCTAATTCAACATACTGGAGACGTTGGCACTTCCATGTTTCTCACTTCACTCTGCAAAAGCCAAGCAATGGCACAAGCCTAGATGTCCATCAACAGCTAAATGGATGAAGCAAATGCAATACACACAACAGAATTTCATTCGTTTGTAAACCAAGTTGCAATGAGACATTTGCAGGGAAATGGATGTTTCCTAGAAATCATTATGATAGGCAGAATAAGCCAGATTCAGAGACAAATACTAAATGTTTTCTCTCATATGTGGAAAATGGACATGTACGTATGTCATGACAGAGATGGGACTAGTGAAGAGAAGAGTGATGGAATGCATGTATGTGACATACAAGCAGAGAAGACTACTGGGGGGAAGGAAGAGTGCCAGAAAGGGGGTAGCAGGGCCGATGGAGAAGGACAGGGGACCGTTTGTGGTGATGCACACCTTTAATCCCAGCACTCGGGAGGCAGAGGTAGGTGGATCACTGTGAGTTCGAGGCCACCCTGAGACTACAGAGTGAATTCCAGGTCAGCCTGTACTAGAGTGAGACTTACCTCAAAAAAAGAGAGAGAGAAGGACAGGGGAGGAACAGGATGAATTAGAACAAAATATAGTGACATAAAGGTATGAATATGCCATAATGAAATCTAAATTTAACTTTGAGAATTAACAAATATAAGCCTTATTAAATAAATATAATTAGATCTGAGGCAAACCTAATAAAACATGTTGCAGAAACCCACAAAACTTATCAAACAGTCCATTGACCAAACTCAGTCTCCAGCCTGCACACCAGTTAATAGGGGGTGAGTTGGGGCAAAATGGTCCCACCCCCAACTTTACAAATCCACTCAGAGCATCCTCACAAATCAAGAGAGTGAGCTGGGCGTGGTGGCACACGCCTTTAATCCCAGCACTCGGGAGGCTGAGGTAGGAGGATCACCATGAGTTCGAGGCCACCCTGAGAATACATAGTGAATTCCAAGTCAGCCTGGGCTAGAGCAAGACCCTAGCTTGAAAAAACAACAACAACAAAAAAGTCAAAAGCATGTCCCCACAGCACAGACCGTAAAGGCTACGGTTGATTGACATCACCTTAATATTAAATACAGATTTCTCATAAAAATCCAACATGCCGTGTGATTAGCACATTTAGAGAAACTTCTGTTATAAGCCAAATGTGTAAAACATATTTTAATCTCACACTTGGGAATCAGTGGAGGATAAATAATCAGTTGTTTTTACAAAAACTTTAATAAGGAGTTGGCTGGGATACAGGGTAAACCAGACTTGAGGGGCTGCTGAAAGTATCTTTGAACTTGTGAGTCAAAAAAGGATGAAGGCATTAGGAAAAGCTGAGCTTCACTCTGCCGTCCTTGGAGTTAGAGCCTTTTCAGAATGCACAGTGTGCAACAGAAAGCCTTCTCACAAGTTCCTGTTCTCCTATCTGAGTATATATTTGTAATATTCTTATTTTTTTGCAAGCAGATAGAGATAGAGAGAAGAGAGACAGACAGAAAAGAGGGGTCATGCCAGGACCTCCAGCTGCTGCAAACGAACTCCAGATGCATGTGCCACTTTGTGCGCCTGGCTTTGTGTGGGTACTGAGGAATCCAATCCGGGGAATCAGGCTTTGCAAACAAGCGTCTTAACCACCAAGCCATCTCCCCAGCCCCCCTGAGTATGCTCTGATTCCGCATGCTTCCTACAGAGAGGAGGAACAGAACCCACCGTACTCAGAAGGTCAGAACTCTCCCCCCAGCCTCTCCTGTGCTCGCTCGTCTTCCCAGACTCACTAGGTCTCGTTACTGTCCTCCTCTCTCTCCCCCATGGAGGTCACTCAACTTACACACACTAAATCCATCAGGTACATTTTTAAAAATTTATTTATTTGCATTGCGAGAAAAACAGAGAGAATGTGAGAGAATGGGCGCACCAGGTCCTCTAGCCACTGCAAACAAACTCCGAATGCATGTGCCACTTTGTGCATCTGGCTTTATGTGGGTCCTGGGAAATTAAACCCAGGCCATTGGGCTTTGCAAACAAGCGCCTTAACCGTTGAACCATCTCTCCAGTCCCAATCAGGTGCATTTTAGTCCTTACGGATGGATCCCTATTAACTACTCATCTCCCAGGTCTGCCTCCCTGTGATTATGATCATTAGCTCTAGAAAATTCTTGCCACTATCACCAGACACATACAAGATACATGTTTTTTCATGTTACACATTCCCAACACTTGGTGCTAAGTTGCTACTCAGTAACTAAGTGAATTAGTGACTAGTCAAATGCTAATGGTTAACAGGCTGCTCAGATAGTGTCCTGAACATTTTATTTAAAGAATGATAACTGAGCCACTTCTACCACCCACATAGCCCTAGACCCCACACTGTTCCTCCAGGTGCAGATGCATGAGTTAATGCTCAGCCCCCTCCTTCCCGTCTGTCCCTAATCTGTCCATTGTTGTATATATTTCCTCGGCTTAGGACAATCCAGAGTTGGCAACATTATGTAGAAGTGCCTCAGAGAAAACAGACCTCAGTCTCTTCTAAAGCTTCCCTACCTAGGCCTCAGGGCCATCTGCCTAGGGCAGAGGTGACATGGGCGGCCCTTTAAACCCCTTTAAACTCCTTTCCAGGCTGGGCATGGTGATGCACACCTTTAATCCCAGCACTCTGGGAGGCAGAGATAGGAGGATCACTGTAAGTTCAAAGCCAGCCTGGAGTTACAGAGTTCCAGGTCAGCCTGGGTTAGAATGAAACCCTACCTCAGAAAAAAAGAAAAAACAACAAAAAACAAAAAACAAAAAACAACTTCCAGCTTCTGAAGGTGATAAATCTATGGGCAATTTACCTAACCACATTTGACACCTATTGAATAATTTGCTTATCAACAATATAATTACTGAAGTAATCCAACTTCCTCATTACCATCACACAGTATTTGACTGACATGTAGAAGAAATCATAGTTTCTTTAAATTATTTTATTATTATTTATTGGGGTGTGTGCGTGCATATGTGTGTGTGTGTGTGTGAGTGAGTGTGTGTGAGTGTGTGTGCACGTGTGTGCGTGTGTGAGTGTGTGTGCACATGGGCACATGCCACAGCAGCACATGGACGTCAGAGGACAGCTCTCAGATCCGCCCTCTCCCTCTCATGCACCTCATTCGAGGCAGTGTTTCTTGCTTTGGATTCTCGCTCTGCTGTTCTCTGGGGACTCACTTCAAGCTTCCGGGAAATCCTCCTGTCTCCACCCCACATCTTGCCATTAGCATCAGTGGGCTGGGATTTCAGCCCACCACAGTTTCCAGACTGTTCCGTGGGGCTTGGGGACTAAACATACTGCTCCAGTTTGAATGGCGAGTACTTTACATGCTGAGCCACCTCTCCAGTCTGGAAATCATGGTTTTAAAAGATAAAAAGTGATGCCAGGCGCGGTGGCACACGCCTTCAATCCCAGCACTGGGGAGGCAGAGGTAGGAGGATCGCCGTGAGTTCAAGGCCACCCTGTGACTAGATACAGTGAATTCCAGGTCAGCTTGGACTAGAGTGAGACTGTACCTTGAAAAAAAAAAAGATTAAAATGATGCTGATTAAGTACCACAACTCCAACATTTTAGGTTGTCAGGGAACACTATCCTTGTTCGAACATACATTGGAGAATAGTCCAGTGATTCACAACATGAAACACGCAAATCTAGCCTTGGGTAACAAACAGTAATCCCTACGTCATGTCCGACGAGGCGAGCATTCAAGTTCATGTGGGCTACCAAGGCCATGTCTGCAGAGGCCATTGCTCAGGGGTTAAGGTGCTTGCCTGCAAAGCCTAAGGACCTCAGTTCAGTTCCCCAGTACCCACGTAAAGACAGGTGCACAGGCATCCGGAGTTTGTTTGCAGTGGCTGGAGACCCCAGGAGTGCCCGTTCTCTCTGTCTGTGCTTGCAAATAAAATAAATAACAATATATATTATTAAAATGAACTCTGAAAAAAGGCACCTCTTCAAAATAACAATCCATAGATGACTATAGCAGTTTTATTCACCACCAATTAGCGAAATTAATCCGGTGTCCTTGATGTGGGGTGTGGGGCAAAGAAACTGTGGCCCATCCATACAACAGACTACAGAAACACCCAAATTACCAACGCAGTAAGCAGGCTGAATCTCAAAGGTGTACAGTGAGTAAGAGAAATGAGTCTCAGGCTGGAGAGATGGCTTAACTGCTAAAGCACTTGCCTGTGAAGCCTAAGGACTCAGGTGCGACTCTCTGGTGCCCACATAAGCCAGATGCACAAGGTGGCCATGCGTCCAGAGTTTGTTTGCAGTGGCTGGAGGCCCTGGAGCACCCACTCTCTCTCTCTCTCTCTCTCTCTCTCTCTCTCTCCCTCTCTCTCACTCTTTCTGCCTGTAATAAATAAATAAGTCAGAAAAATAAGCCAATCTCAGAGGTTCATACTTTGTGATGCTATTTGTATGACATTCTCAGAAAGACACAAATCAGGGAGAACAGTTCAGCGGGCGCCAGCAGCTAAGGAAAAAGGGAAGGTGTGGCTCCAAAAAGGACAGCACCAAAGAGTCACGGTTGATGTGACAGTTCTGTATCCTGCTGCATATGCACATAAGTTAAAATCCACGGAAGTCGCTTCAGGAGACAGAGGCAGGAGGATAATGAGTTCAAGGGCAGCCTAAGCTACACATTGAGACCCTCTCTCAAAAGAACCAAGGGCTGGAAATGTCACTCACAGGTTTAAAAAAAAAAAAAGTGCTTGTTGGGCAATGTGCAAGACCCTGGGTTAACGGCCCAGCACCAAAAGACAAATCTCATACTCACTGTATGTTAATTTAAAAAATAAAGCATGGCTGGGGAGATGTCTTAGTGGTTAAGCACTTGCCTGTAAAGCCAAAGGACCTAGGTTCAATTCTCCAGGACCCACGTAAGCCAGATGCACCAGGTGGCGCATGAGTCTGGAGTTCGTTTGCAGTGGCTGGAGGCCCTGGTGCGCCCATTTTCTCCCTCCCTCTCTCTCTCTCTCTCTCTCCCTCTCTCTCTCTCTCTCTCTCTCATTATCATAAATAAATATATGCAAAAATGAGATATGACAAGAAAGGGGTGGAGGAAGAGATGGAAGAAGGGACCTTTCTATGGTGGTTTGAGTAAAATGTCCCCATTACCTCACACTTGGTCCCCAGCTGGTAGAGCCTTTGAGAGCGGAGCCTCGCTGGAGGAGGCGTGTCACCGGGGGAGGGCCTTGAGGTGTACCAGGACAGCCCCATGGGATGTAGTGGCACTCTCTCTCCTTCATCCCTGATGCTGACATGAACACGTGATGCTCAACTGCTGGCTCTTGCCATACTTTTTTGTCCCCACCATGATGAAACTTCCCCTTGGAACTGCAAAACCAAAATAAACCCTTCCCTCCCATGAGCTGCTTCAGGGTGGGTGTCTTGTCCAGCAATGAGAAAGTAACTACTTTATCACAATAGTCAATCTATGCCCACAAATATAGCACTAACCTATTCCTGGGAACAGTGTCCTCACGGCCTAATCACCTTTTAGAAGATCTACCTTGGGGCTGGAGAGACAGCTTAGCCGTTAAGGTGCTTGCCTGGGAAGCCTAAGCACCCATGTTCGACTCTCCAAATCACACGTTAGCCAGATGCGCAAAGGTGAGGCAAGTGCAAGGTCGCACATGCCCACTAGGTGGCGGAAGCGTCTGGAGCTCGACTGCAGTGGCTGAGATCCTGGTGTGCCAATTCTCCCTCTTGCTCGCTCGCTCGCTTGCTCTCTAGCTCTCTATAAAATAAATGAAATAAAATTTTAAAAAGTTCTACTGTGGGCTGAGCTCACCAGTTAAAGGCACTTGTGTGCAGTCTGCCACCGCGGTTTCAATTACCCATGTAAACAAAGTCAGACCACAAAAAAAAAAAAAAATAGCATTCATTGTCAGTGGCAAAAGGTCCCAGAGCACTCCATACATATACACATGTGTGAACAAATAAAAATATTCAAAATAAATCAAGTCCCCACCCCCTGCACTGTTACAATGTCACAATGAAGATGACTGTCAACGAAAGTTTTGAAGGAGACAACATTTCAAACCATAAAGCCAAGGTTCCTTCAATTCATTCCAACACAAGCTCAAGGGTGGACCAGCAGTGAGTCCTAACATGTCTCCTCAAGCCTGAGGAGACAGAGACATGGAAAGATTAAGTTGTCAGTGAAAAAAAATAAATTAATTTAATTTAAAAGTACGAGAAAGATTGGGACCTTAAGTGGGGGACTTGCGGTGATTGCGGCGGGGGCGGGGGGGGGGGGCATCTCCCAAGCCAAGCTTGATTGCCAGAGCTTCCCGTTTGCAAAGCCCTGGTAGCCATGGCAACACATGACTCCACACAGTCACAGAGCCACTCCGTGGTCCGGTTTCCAGCCCTTGAAACATCTGCCAAAGAACCAAGACAACATTGCGGATGCAGTGCCACACAGATCAGGCAACTTCTACCAAATGATGACTCCCAACAGTAATTCAATTATGTTACTATGGCTTTAAACAAAAACAGCAATTAAAAAGATTCTGATGTAGCAGGAAAAAGCATTTTGAATCAGTCGTTAAATACTTTTGATTAAGAAAATAAAAAAAAAAAAAAACTTGTCAGATCCCTATCTTGAAGAGGGAAGAGAGAGGGAAGGGGGCGGAGGGCAGACATGGGTGAGAGGGCATGGGTGAGCTTGCACTTTGAGGAACTGGCCTGTGCTGTGAGGACAGGTGACAGGACACTGGGGAGGAAGGGAGGGCAAGGAGGGAGTCAGGACCAGGGGAGGGGGAGGGAGAGAGGGTGGGGGATAAAGGGCTGGGGGAGAGAATTGCGGATGGGAGAGAGCGAGGAGAAGACAGGTCAGGTAAGGAGAACGCAGCTTGGGAACACAGAGTCCTGTGGGAACTGAAAATAAGGCAGGCAGGCAGCTGAGAACCCCCAGGACTGCGGCAGACTGTGAGTGGGGGACTTGGAGGCCCAGCTGGAGCACACAGCAGGGGACCCTCAAAGGCAGATCGCTGCAGGTGGGAGGAGAGTACCCCCCCCCCCCAGGGCTACAGCTGATGGCCCTACAGAAAGAAGATCTCCCGTCCAGGCTCAGGAGGGCTCCAGCTCTTGGAAGTCACTCCATGCCTAAACTACACCAGGTCAAAGAGAGATCTCAGGCCAGTGCCCAAAATGGACCACTCCGTCTCAGGTCCCCCTGACTCCTCTTTTCCAGGAAAGCCCCTGCGAGCATTAGCACTAGGGAAGCCCCTCACCAAGCTGCGCCCTGCTCTCTCCCTGATATCAATTCTGTTTGATGCTGGCCAATAGAGGGTAAACATGGAGTGAAAATGTCCAAAACAATTTTTTTTAATTTTGATTTTTTATTGACAACTTCTATACTTAGAGACAATAAACCATGATATATTCCTCCCCTCCCCCCACTTTCCCCTCACAGCTTCCACTTTCCATCATATCCCCTCCCTCTCTCCATTAGTCTCTCTTTTAATTTGACGTCATGATCTTTTTCTCCTATTATGAGGCTTTTGTGTAGGTATTGCTAGGCACTGCGAGGTCATGAATATCGAGGCTAATCTCTATCTAAATGATTGCATTGTAAGGAGTCCTACCCTTCCTTTGGCTCTTACATTCTTTCGGCCACCTCTTCCACAATGGACCCTCAGCCTTGGAGGGTGTGATAGAGATGTTTCAGTGCCGGACACTCCTCTGTCACTTCTTCTCAGCACTATGTTGCCTTTTGGGTCATCCCAGTGGTCACTGCCGTCTGAAAAGAGAAGCTTCTCTAACCAGAAGTGAGAGTGGCATTAACATATGAGTATGAACATTAAGTGTAGTGCTTTCAGAGCAGTTTGGTGAGAGTAATATATGCATTTATCCAGACAAGAGCAGGCTTTATACCCCTAAGGCTCATGACCTCCCCTGCCATAGGCGTTTGATTAGGTTTTCAGTACCAGGCATGTATTCCCTCCCGTAGAGCAGGGCCTTCAGTCCAATTAGAGAGCAGCTGGTTTCCCCCAGAGCAGACATGCCACTATTGCACCCGTTTGGTCATTTGACCTGTCTGGTCAAAGTTGAGGCTTCCAGTGTCCACTGTTCTCATCACTGATGACTTCTGTCTCCCATAAGGCTGCATACAGTGCAGCTTTTTCCAGCTTTCAGTTGGCTGGGCTACAGGGAGAAGGTTTTCTGCTCAGCACCAGCTTGATTTCTCAGTGACCTTGCTGCTCAGGCATGTGAAATCTTCAACAATAAGGTCTTACCAGCAGTCAAAACAATTCTTAAAAAAAATTTTTACACACACAGAGAGAGAGAATTG